>JAWNNP010000870.1:0-14575 GCA_035044805.1 Leucophenga maculata | reverse complement strand
ATAAACTCATAAAACCGTACTAGCTATGTAATAAAAATAGAAACAGACACGCAATATGAAATATAATACATACATACATATAATACATAAATACAGTCCAACTAGCTCTTAAGAATTGTATATTAGTGAAGGATTAATAAAAATTAGACGAGTTTTTTAACGGAATCCAAAGTGCGTGTGCATTCAATAATCAAAATTTGTCATATCTTTGCATTCATTTAAGGTACAGAGTTGATATTTTGTATACATGTTAAGAGGATCAGTAGAAGTCAACCTGTTAAGTTTAGTCAAAACCACCCAGAACTAAGGCAAAACGAAACGGCGCGGATGAAGTCGCGGATAAAAGCTAGTCTTATATAAATTAAATATATAAGGATTCCCGCCTTTCGTAAATTGAATAAAATCGTAGCTAGTAGGCAAATCCTAAAAAGTTTTATTCAATAATTGTTTATCTAAAACTATTGATGTATTTTCTGGAGTTCCACAAGGCAGTCATCTTGGACCATTAATCTTCATATTTATAAATAATTTACCTTTAGTAATTAACCTTGCTTTTATACTTATGTGTTTTAATTAATAGTGCCTTCTGTAGCTTAACTAAACTAAAACTTGATTACTTTTCAGAAGCTTCAATAGAATCCCGTTAAATGGCATATTATCGCCGATTCATTATTTAATGCATATTCTCAAACATTAAGAACGAGAGTGAATCGAATTGTTTGTGCGAGGGTGGTTCGAGAAGTTCTGGACGTTAACTTTTATGGTGATGATGTTAAAATATTCCTGTCGTATTCTGATAACTCCCAACATAGTTTACTTCTGACAGATTTGAGTTTGTTACATGCTTGGTGTTAAGCAAAATGTCTTAATCTAAATATTTTAAAATGTAAATGTATGACGTTTCATCGCAGAAAACCATTTACAATGACCTACTTTTTGAATGTTTATAATCTCACCAAGAAGATTAGCATCAGCGATCTGGGGGTAATGGTTGTGCTTTTGCGAATCAAATTATGCCTATCATGACTCACTTCGGTCTCTTTGATATATGTAAATTAACTTCTTTCATCTATTTTCTTTTGACTTTTCTGTAAACTATATAAAATAAGCTATCCTCCCCTCTGATCTACAATAAATTGTAAATTAATTTTTTCATTTTCTTCAATCTTTTATTTGTAATTGCGGTTGCTTGGACCACTTCAATAGCTGTGAGTCGAGGCACAGTCGGTCAACATGGCGACCAAACAGAAAACCCTCCAACGGGTCTAAGTCGCCGTAACTTTCCTCATTTAGAGATAAATCTTCACTGATTAGTTGTTAGGATTTAACATTTTAAGCAACTGTTTTAGTTGTAAGCAGTTGCAATTAATTAAATAAATAAATAGTGAAAAACTCTTTCGGCTAGGCTCACAATGCGCTTGAAGAGCGAAGTTTTTATCGAAAGAAATCAGATTGTCAATCCCACTGTTCGACAATGTACCAAAGTACAAGGGCCGATGCGTCGCCGATATGTGTCTCAGTATAACAACGGTCGCGTATGCCTGATTTGAAGTTACTCAGTTTTGATGGCCCCTACACTGAATGGACAAACTTGTTTTCGCTTTTCACTTTATTAGTGGATCAAGAGCAGGTCATGCCCAAGATTCAGATGTTCCAGCATCTACATTCTTGCCTAATTGGAGCTGCACTGGAGACCATACAGTCTTTAGGAATATGACGATAACTATGATACTGCGTTCAAGATTCTTAAAAATTGATTTGATAATAAGTGTCTTTTTTTCCAGTCACATGTCAGTGAGGTGCAACGGGTTGAATCAGCGTTTGCTAATAAGCTACTTGTTATATTGGGTAAGATGAACTCAAATTTACTTTCATTGGACTCGATGGACACAGAAGAGCCAGTAGGCGAATGTATGCTGGTTCAAACATTGCTGCAAAAATTGGACAACGCAATACGAGCCAAATGGATTGATTCTATTCCAACAACAAGCGCTCGACTCTGACACTGTGCTTTTCGCTACGGCAGTTTTTATGATCAAAAATCGTTGCGGTACATTGGTACCATGTCGAGCACAGCTATACTCTGGGTCTCAGCTACACTTGAACACCTCGCGGGTGGCAAACCAGTTTCTACTAAACATAGCTTCTACAATCACATTTTTCTTACTTATGTAGTGTCAATATTGATAATTCAAACTGGTACATTCCATTGTATATTCAATTGGCTGATCCACATTGTGCTCAGTCACAACGTGTTGATGTCCTCATCGAAACAAGCGTCTTCTTTGACTTAATTTGTGTCGGTCAGTTTCGGCTCCCCATGGGTCTGCCTCTTTTACAAGAAACTCGTACAGCATTGTATTGTGCTATCATGGATCAGAGAGGAACCTTCGAGATTTACTGTTTTCGTTTGAAATCTAGTTTGTACCATACAGCAACTCACAACTAATATGGAATGGTATTACGTTCCTACTTCAATGAATCCGGCCGACATATTATTTAAAGTAGCTTCACCAAGTGAGTTACAGCAGTCATCACTGTGGCTTAATGGAAGAACTGTTTTGCAAACGAATCAAACTGGCTGGGCAAAATAGCTAGCTGTTTCGCTGTGCAATGATATATTAATTGGCTTCAAGTACATAAACTCATTTCTCACAACAAAACGTATTTTCTATGCCCAAACAAGCGATAAACAAATTTCAACATATCTCTGCATCCATTTGAGGTAAAGGGACTAAATTAAGAATACATGTTAATTGCATCTGGTGATGTAATCGTGTTAAGTTTGGTCAAAACCGGAGGGCATTATTGCCTACCCCCCATACAAGCGATACAACAAATTCAACATATCTTTGCATTTGATGTACAGGGATGATATTTGGTATACATATCAATGGCATCAGGAAAAGTAATCGTGTCAAGTTTGGTGAAAATCGGTGGGGGCTACCCGACCCCCAAACTAAGCGAAATAAAAAATTCAACATATCTTTGCATCCATTTAAGGTACAGAGATGAAATTTGGAAGACATGTTAAGAGGATGAAGAGAAGTCAACCTGTTAAGTTTGGACAAAATCGGAGGGGGCCTTGCCCCACCCCCCATATAAGCGATATTTTAAATTTGTCATATCTTTGCATCCATTTAAGGTACAGAGATGAAATTTGGTATACATGTTAAGAGGATTGTGCAGGGAAGGTGACATAAATGTCGCTGCAGCCTAATGTTTTTACAAATTTTATATTTTTCTATTTTTGCCTATTTTCACTTACGCGCATTTGCTGTTTATTTCAATGAACTGTTTTCTTCCAATTCTTTTACTGCAATGTATAAAAAAGCTAACTGTAATAAGCAAATTTGAAATGTAAGTCTGAGATGAAGCAATATTAAAATTTTGTCATTCGATCATTGGACTTATCGCTGTTTAGTTGTTACATTTAGATCAACGCAAGCCAGCATAAAATAATGTTGGTTTCTACAAGGATCATGAGAAGTAAACGGGTTAAGTTTGGTCAAAATTAGAGGGACGGCACACCACCCCCGTATAGTTTCACAAACGAGGGAAAATAAGAAAAGTAATTAGATATGCCACTTTTTATCGGAAGATCCGCGGCCGAAGTCGCGGGTAAAAGCTAGTTATATATATTGTTGCGAAATTTTGTGTAGCCGAGCGGTTTGCTTATGATGTTTAGGTTTATTTGTTTAACAAATAGGTTTTAGTAGAAATACGTTGTGATGAATTTGAAGTCCAACTTAAAACTGGAAATGCGCTATTAATTTTTTGGCCCTGTACCGAAGGTACAAGAGCCTATTGGTTTTGTGCAAATGTATTTAACAGGTAGAAATAATAATCGGAGACCCCCCAAAGTTACCCCCATTATGGTCAGGAGCGATAGAGGAGTCGATATAGACATGTCCGTCTGTCCGTCCGTCCGTCCGTCCGTCTGGCCGTCCGTATGAACGAAAGGATCTCGGAAACGGTAATAGATAGAGACTTCGTGGTTTTTGCATTCGACTAGGACTGCTCCGGAATTTCACAAGTTTATTTTAAAAACTTGCCCCTCCCCCCTTCCCCATAAAATCACCCCAAGGCTAAAAATTTCTTCGGCACAAAAAAAAGTAAGTACACCAGTATAAAGTTAACGTCCTTCTTAGCCCAAATCAAAAAAGTTCATCAAAATCGGATAATAAATGACGATTTTATAAGCAATTGAATTTGAACGACCCCCCTTTTCTTTTCATTTATATTCGCGCAGTGAGAAGTGGTCATGTGTTTGGTCATATACTCGGGAAACATTTAATGTGTTTGTTAGGCGACCTTAACTGGTACAGGGCCTCTTACAGTCGGTTACGCCCGACTGAAATTTCCTTACTTGTTATATTTATAGCAAGTACGGTTTTTTAGTTTATTGACACGGTACTAATGTATGTAAATTAAAGATGTGTGCGCTGCATAGATCGTTTTGGTATCTAAGCACATTATTTATGAATGATCATAAATTAAATCTTAAGAAGCGCATGCTCATCTAGTATCCATAGTGTCGCACAGCGTGTTTATTGTTACACGCAGAAGCAGCGGAAACAATATGTTTAAACACTATGCGTTCACCACAAACCAAAAATTGACATCTAACACTACATATATGACTAAGAAACACTTATCAAAATATTTATATTCATGATATCACCTTTTTAATTAAGATGGGGTACCCCCTCGCCACTAAGCGGGAAGCTTAAGGCAAACCAATGGACACATCTCATTTGGTAATAAGTTCAGTAATAGCACGGACTTATCCGATCACTGCGGTATATTCCGGACGGAAGTATTCGTAATACGAAAACCAACCAACAAATGCACACTTCCCTAGAACTAATAAACATATTTGACGGCAATGAAACAAAGATGAAAGCTTTGCAGTCGTCCTTCATCTCTTTCAGAAATGTGCGGCAGTTTAGGGGCAGATATGCAAAAGAAGGGCCTTAGAGACTTAAATCTTAAAGACGCTATAATGCCAAGGAAGAAGCAAAAGAATACAACCAGCTGTATATTTTCCAGAATAATGTGTAAACAATAAGTAATTGTCTACCACACAACCACAAGAAAAAGCTGAAAATAATCAGAAAATTTAATGAACCGGCAGTAACCGAAACTTGCATTTGATTTCCTCATTTAAACAATTCATACTTGAATATATTCAAAAATATTGTTAAACTTTTTGAATAATAAATGTTGTTAGTATTCATCTCTTAAATTTTTTTTTAAATTTCTTCGTAAATATAATTCACTTTTGATTGAGAAAATATTATAAGAACTTTCAAGCGGAAAAGATGTCAAATCAGTGGGGTTTAAAGCAATCAAGTATGACAACGAATGCCATCAGTTCAAGCATTTTTTCAGTATAACACTTTAATAAAAGTTGTCTATAAATATTTAAGTACTTTTTTTTTTTTATGAATTTGTACAGAAGATACACTGAATTGAAAAGAGTTATGCGTAACAGATTGTACGCACTCATATGTAAAAATATATACAGAATCATGTGACACACTATGGACGTTTATATCTGAAAATCTCGACAAATGACGGCAATTGCGAAAATCGTGACATCCATTAAAGAGAAGTATTTTGCCTTGGGAAGAATTCAACTTATATACTTTAAGTCACAAAAGTTTCAAAAACATTTTAAACTAATGCAAGTTACTTTAATTATAAATATAGACGCATATACTTGTACATTTTATTTTTATTTGTGCACATAAGTATCTTTACTACTAAGTTTGAAAGGTGAGAAAGCATCAACATACGCCCAGTTTTTTCAAGTTAAATTATTAGAAACTTTTGATTCCACAAAATGGATTTACAACTATAAAAACAAAACATACAAATACTTTATAATTTATCATTGTAAATATATGGGATAGCTGGAATTAATACCATTCGCTGCTGTTAATCATATATTTTATTACCAAAGAAGTGTCGGTAAGACTAATGAGATACAAGTAAAGAAGTAATCAACTTGTTTTGGAGATTTTTTACAACACACAAGAAATATATTAAATTTTAAGCACAGCAGACTTACCAAGTCCTTTCAATATTTATAGTGCACAAACGCAGTTAATGAACTCATCGAAGTGAAACGTAAAGAAACAATTAAATAAGAAGAAACCGAAGATGAACCTAATTGACCCTTCTAAATATTTAATTAAGCCAATTTTATTGTTAACCGCAATTTATTAGCTCCGTAGAGCTGCCAAGTTACTAGCTTCATGTTTTCATGTGTAGCCTTTTGTTTCGTCGCTATCTGTTGAAAATTTACGCATTCATCGCTAAATTCAACCTCAAAACCACGACCACCAAAGCAAAACCAATTGCAAAGTTAAAACATAAAATCTCCAAGCAACGAAGGATAAATGGAACGTTCAGTTACTCATACTGGTTATAACTTTGAGAAATTTGTGAGATTGCTTGTTGCCTCCAACGTTTTAGATGGTAAATAATTGTCTATTTTTCTACACAAGCCGCAAAGCAGCCACAACGAAAGGCAAACATGGTGTAAATTAAACTACGACAATAAATGCAGGTAAATAGAGATCAGAATTATATTTTGTGTGGACTTAATTTCTATATATTTCATTGAAAGAAAAAGTGCTTAATTTAAGCATGCTACTTCATAGTTTAAAAATTAAAACTAACGAAATATTACTCCAGAAAATTTGGAGTTGGTATTTCCAAAACTTTTTTAAAGGATGATCTTGATATTTGGAAACTAAATAAAATTTTCAAAAATAGAATAGAGGGGGAAAAGCTGGTAAAAGGGTGGTGGGGTAGGGGGTAATTGTATTGGGGAGCGTCGTGGTATAGGGGTGGCGAGAATGGAAGGATGGTTGGGTAAACGGGAAGTAGTTGATATGAGCAGAGTGGGGGAAGGGGAATTGTGGAGGGAATGGGTAATGGGAATCAAAACTTAATCAGCTGCAACTATTTGTCCTTGCTAATAAACACTTAAATTTTTCATGTCAAATTTGATTTCAAATCAACTTTTTTAAGCGTTTTACTCAAACCGTCCAGCTTGAAGTTAATGTTATATTAATAAAGAGAGAGAAAGATTGTGATAATTTTGATTTTAAGTGATATTTTTAGCGGCGATAGGATAATTAACAGTGGCCTGCCACTTTTAGAATATGAATAAAAAAGTAAATTTTTAATTTTGTTTGCAATCTGCTTTTAAATCAGAATATAGATATTCAAAATTCTACAATTTACAAAACATGATGATCTTTAAAAAAGTTTTTTAGTGTTTCACGAGTTTACTTCATTTTTGAATAATACAATCAACAATTAAAAATATTATGGTTAAAAATATTATGGTTTCTTTGGATGCTTTTTTAAAGCAGCCCTGTCGTAACCCTAGTATTTACTGTATTGACATCAACCAGCTAGATATTTGCATCATCCCTATTAAGAGTATGTGCAGGGTACAGAGTATAATTATGTTTTGCATACTTTCTTATTTTGTCAACGCTCTATTGTATATATAGACAAACAACTTATACGAAGTAAACAACTAAAAAAAACAACGAATTGTTACAACGGCAACAAAAACAACTACAGTATAAACTTTAGCGAACAATACAGCGTAAAATTAATTTGATCATACACGACAGAAGTCACAGCAAGAACAACTACTGGCGTAAGGTCTATGATAATAGTGTTTGTATCAGCCACAACATTTTGCACAAAGCAGTAGTAAGTTTTGCAGAGCGTCAGTTTATACTTTGCTGTTTCGATGCGACCGCCTCAGAATATGCAACACTTTTTTCGCACAATGCACTATTGTTTTTTTCCAGTTTTTTTGGCAAAATTTCAAAAACAATTGGGTTTTTATTTGTGAAATTTTCCACTTAAGCTTAAATTAAATAAATTTTTATTGGTGTGGCAATACCATTCTCGTGGCGCGCAGTCAAAGTCACCAGATTGTGTGAAAAACATATGATTGTTTAATTTGTCGAAAATTTGTTGTAATCTTTCAAAGCGTGCAGTGTCCATTAGAATAACAAAAAATACCGACTGTTATAATGGAAAACGTTACTCAAGATTTGTAAAATAATAATCCATAACTGTTTTTATGCGATTGAGTGTTTTCGTGAAATTGTGCCATGTGTTGTTTAAATGCTTTTATTAGATTAATCTTAACATGTTGCTCTGTGTTGCGAGGAATAGAACTTTTGTATGGCAAAGATTGCAAAAAATTATAAATGAGGAAATACTAACAAATATAGAATTACTTAAGAAATTCGTCCCAATCCGCACGTTTTCGGGAAAATTGCATTTATGTAGGAATATGAAATTGATATATATATAAAATTGACTCTACGAAAATCAAAGAATTCTGTGAGCAGGTGTGTTCGCGCCGGTTACCAAAGAGACTAAGCCACATACCCATTAACTATTAATTTTTTGGCCCTGTACCGAATGTACAAGAGCCTATTGGTTTTGTGCAAATGTATGTAACAGGTAGAAATAATAATCGGAGACCCCCCAAAGTTACCCCCATTATGGTCAGGAGCGATAGAGGAGTCGATATAGACATGTCCGTCTGTCCGTCCGTCCGTCCGTCTGGCCGTCCGTATGAACGAAAGGATCTCGGAAACGGTAATAGATAGAGACTTCGTGTTTTTTTCATTCGACTAGGACTGCTCCGGAATTTTACAAGTCTATTTTAAAAACTTGCACCTCCCCCCCTTCCCCATAACATCACCCCCAAGGGTAAAAATTTCTTCGGCACAAAAAAAAGTAAGTATGCCAGTATAGAGATATCGTCCTTCTTAGCAAAAATCCGAAAAGTTCATCAAAATCGGATAATAAATGACGATTTTATAAGCAATTGAATTTGAGCGACCCCCCTTTTCGTTTCATACATAAAAAAATGTTTTAAAAGGCACTTAGTCGTGCAGAGAGAAGTGGTCATGTGTTTGGTCATAAACTAGGGGAACATTTAATGTGTTTGTTAGGCGACCTGCACTGGTACAGGGCCTCTTACAGTCGGTTACGCCCGACTGTGATTTTCTTACTTGTTTTCTATGGAATCAATTTTTTTTGGAGCACCATACATTGCAAGAAGACAACGAATTCCATTTGTAACGATGTCGTGTGACGAAGAGTCAATCTTTGTAAATACTTTGGCGCAATTAGTTAAATCATTTCGTTTTTCGAACAATTTGTTCTCCATTGTTCTATTGCTGTTTCAATTGTAAGGACATCAGCATCATTATCAGCTTGTTTTGTTGGAATACCAGCAGGTGTAAATTCTTCACATAACATTGAAATGAAGCGAGACTTATTGTGGGTATTTGCAAGAAATTGTTGTTGGCTTGTTGGAACTTTCATAGACAAAAAACGAAACGCTTTTTGTAATGTCTCCGAAATAATTCGCGCTGCCCCACAAATAAATTCTCCACAAACATAACAGAAATTGTTTGGATCATTTGTGCAATTATATTTAAGTTTTTCCGCACTCATTTCACTTTTTATTGCGGTAAGCTCGTCAATAAATTTGCAATAGTACAATGAGTAGCGAATATCAACAGCAAAGCAGTTTACAATCTCGCTTACAATCTCGCTTACTCTAGGGATAACGGTTATTATCACTATATTGATCCTGCTCGATCTTACACAAAGTTCTTAGAAGCTTTAATGGTTGTTAACTTTGCTGAGAGCTTTTATTAGTAAGTGCATTGGATATAATTAAAATTTTAACAAAAAACCAATTCTTGACTTTTTTTTACTTAAAAGCCAATAACTTCTACAATTTTTATCCGATTTGGTTGGGCATGGGCTTATTTTATATCTAATAAATCATACTTAAATCACTTAAATCATACTTAAAAAGAGAAATGAATTTTAAAAAATGTATTTTAATACGTAATTTGCACAAAAATTGCAAATTTTGAAAAATCGCAAATTTAGACACAAAATGCGCGATTACCCAGTTACCCTGGACGGGTATTGGCAGTCGATTCGACTGACACAGCTGTTACTTTTCTTGATTTCTTTTTACTTGTTGTTCGTAATTCGGTGTGCCGTCGTGTAGCGTTAGTTGACGGCGGACTATAAGTAAGTGTTTTATGCAGTTTTGTTGTTTCATGGTAGTCGAAACGACTGCCAATCCCTTTTAAGTGATTTTTTTGTGTTGTTCGTACAATCAAAAACATAATAAAATATATTTTTAATATTATTTTATTATCTCTATAAATTACTTCAGGACGACAAAATGGGCTCTTTAGATGAAAAAGAAATTGAGAAGTAAAAAGAAAACAAGAAAAGTAAAAGCTGTGTCAGTCGAATCGACTGCCAATAGCCGTCAAGTGGTAATGAAAATGCCAAAAATGAAGTAAGGCTATGTTATGTTTGATTTATTTAATTCTATGAAAAAAATATATTTTTGTTAAATGAATTTGTTTAAATAAACCTGAATAAAACTAAATACAACTAGGATTCTTCACATTTTGTTAAAATTTTTCAGATTTACTAATTCAAAGTTGATGGTAGTCGATTCGACTGACAATACAAGCAAGCGGTGTATAAATAGCGATACCCGTCTAGGGTTAATAGCGGCTAAATCAAATGCCTGATCAAAACAAAATCTAGGTAAACTAAAAAGCATATTTGATTGCTTTAAAAACAGTTTAAGCGGCTTTGTAATCGGTTCTCTACTTACGAAGATAATTGCACTTAAATGATGCCATCTTTTTTGAAAACTCAAAAACACGAAATTTCAGAATATCTTAAAAACGGTTCTACAAAAAAAAATTTTCTGATTCCAGATTTGAAATCGGGAGGTAGGCAAATGTCCGGGATCATATTTTTTTTTATTTTTTTGTAAACTAGTGTTATAAAGCCGCTTTCGACAAGCCGATACGATCGAAGTTTTTCGACGCTCAGTCTGCACTAGGTATCTCGGCAAAGATTGTTCGTCTTTGCATGACGACGCTATCTCATACACAAAGCGATGTCAGGGTAGGGAAAAATCTCTCTAACCCTTTTGATTCCATTTGAGGTTTCAGGCAGGGTGATGCGCTGCCGTACGATTTTTTCAATTTTCTGATGGAATTCATCCTACGGCAATTGGAGGACGCCGAAATAGAGGACTGGTTGTGCGGTTTCCTAAATGCGACCATGATCGGAAGACCGTTGATGGTCATTTTAGGTTAGCTAACCTAAAATGAAATGTGTTTCTTTTTCTCTATATAATTGCATATTTTCTTGATATTCCATTAGTATCCTTAGTTATTAAAAAATATGCAAATGAGAAAAAAAAGACGAAAAACGTGAATGTTAGAATAGCTAACATCAAAAGTGATAGGTACTGTACTAGCGTATTCTCACTTCAGTGTTGGAGAGTCCAGTTGGCTTCATGTAACGCCCCACAGTCCTTGGTCGATACGAAGACAATGTGGCCGTTGGTCAGTAACCATATTACATAACCGGCGCCGAACAAATGTTTTCACTTGCCCGTAGATGTTGAATATCAGAAACGCTCGGCGGACAGAAGTTGCCGAAGTGCAACGATGCGGGTGCTCTTTCAATACTCCATACTATTCTCCGGCGGACAAAAGATGACTAGATGCAACGATACCGACGAACAGCAGTCGACTTCCAATGGTGACCGGTGGGCTGAGGTGGCGCTATCTGGAGGCAAACTACGCACTTATCTATTCTATCACAGCGCGAGATATGTTAATAAACGCTAGTACGTCGACCAGTTGTTTTCATCGATTTTTTAACCTTTAAGAAATTACATAGTATATACTTATAGCAATGTTATGATTTGTTACCTTACTCGTTCGCTCTCGCGTCCTAGTTTTGCGGAAATCTTGTTTAACAATTGTAGCGTCCTTTTACAAATATCCGCTTCTCTTAGCTTCGGTCCAAGAAAAACTATTTTCCCCATGACTTAAAAAATATCCTGCTGGTTTTGTTTCCTAACACTATTCTTACTTACCAGTACATATTTTTCAATTTAAGTTTTAACGGCCATTGTCGTACTCGTCTACAGGTACTAATACACTGATGACGAAACTTAGGAGTGTCGCACAATTAGTTATAAGAAATATTCGAATCTATGAAATGTAGTTTTTATATAATTTTGTAACCTAGTTTAAACATCAGCAATTAATTAACATGCGAGCAGGTGACCACACCATGGCCCTGATCGCGAATAAGTGCCCGAAGCCATGACCGTTCCATCAACAGTTGTTCAAATCGGTAATTCGTTCCGATTCAAAACCGATAGACGGAAAAACATGACCGGTACATGGTATAAAAGGCGCGATGCAGTGCAAATTCAGGGAGTCAATTTCGGACAGCAGTCCAGTAAGTACCACGGTAAAAGTGTTCCGCAGTAAAAGTGCAGTGTTCAAGTATCGGCCGCTTCTGGCTAATAACATCGCGTTCCGAATAAATTCCGCGAGGGCCGCGTTTGAGCATCGGCGGCTCCTGGCTAATCGCTCCACGTTCCGACATAACCCCGCGAGTGCCGCGTACGAGCATCGGCCGCTCCTGGCTAATCGCTCCACGTTCCGATATAACCCCGCGAGTGCCGCGTACGAGCATCGGCCGCTCCTGCCTAATCGCACCACGTTCCGACATAACCCCGCGAGTGCCGCGTACGAGCATCGGCCGCTCCTGGCTAATCGCTCCACGTTCCGACAAAACCCCGCGAGTGCCGCGTACGAGCATCGGCCGCTCCTGGCTAATCGCTCCATACCCCGTGAATGTCGCTAACTAAATTACGAAAACACACGCTGCACCGCTTACACTCACACGCGAAAATATCATACACTAACCTCACAACGCATAAGAACACGAGACCAAACATTTACTCAGACACACACTCATGCACAGACACACTCACCCTATTACTGTAACTTTTCTTATTTTGCCTCATTTGTGAAACTATACGGGGGAGGTGTACCGCCCCTCTAACTTTTACCAAACATAACCCGTTTACTTCTCATGATCCTCTTAACATGTATACCAAATTTCATCTCTGTACCTTAAATGGATGCAAAGATATGACAAATTTTGATTATCGCTAATAGGGGTGGTGGGGCAACGCCCCTCTGATTTTGTCAAAACGTAGCCTATGTTCTTTTCCATCATCCCATCTATCTCTATTCCAAAATTAAGACGAATTGGTTGAGCGGTTTAGCCGTAAGAGAGGAACATCCATACATCCATACATACATCCATACATACAAACTTTCGCTTTTATAATATTATTAGGATTAAAACTTTGAATCTTATTTCAAAATAAAACAATATCGACTCTGTTTTATCAACGATTTTTTTTTAAATACTCAGTAAACATATACAAAAATATCTTAAATTCAAAATATTTTCAGTTTATTCTTCTCTTTTAAAACTGAGGGATATTTTAAAAACAGAGAAATGGCGAAGGCTACAACTATTAAAGACGCTTTGGCGCGTTGGGAGGAACGAACTCAGCAAGAAGCCATAAAAGCCAAAGAAATTGGACTACAGTTTCAATGGCAGCCGATCGAGAAAATGGATGCGACTTTGAACACACTGGTGGAATGTCAGAAGTTAAGCCTCTCATCGAACATGATCGAAAAGATCAGCGGTATAAGTGCCCTCAAAAATCTCAAAGTACTGTGCGTCGCTAGAAACAATCGCAAGTCTATAAACGGCATTGAAGCGTTGGGTGAGACATTGGAAGAGCTTTGGGTTAGCTATAATGTCATTGAGAAAATTAAGCCGATCGAATCAATGAAAGCTCTTAAGGTGTTCTATGTCTCGAATAATCTCATCAAGGATTGGGTAGAGTTCGCATGCATGGCTGCTGCAACAAATTTGGTTGAAATAACATTTATGGGCAATCCGCTCTATGAAAATATGGATACATCAGCATTTAATACTGAGGCCATTCGTCGTTTGCCTAATTTGAAGAAGTTGGATGGCGAACCAGTCATACGTTAATGAATACCACGAATGAAATAGTAATTGTTTGACAGTTAAATAAAATTTGTAGTTGAAATTATAAATTGGTTTACACTCTAAAACGTTACTAGTATATACAGAACATTAATGGAATGATTGATGAAGTGTTGATATTGGCAGAATCTTTCCTGCAGTCGTTTGGTAGAAAACCAGATACCTACAGATCAATATCAACTTGAAAGCTTTATGGTTGTAAAAGAGTGTTTGCAATATGTCAGTCGTAGAAGTATAGTACTGTCAGTCAAATATAATAGTCTACATAACAAAAATTATATAGATTACTGTAGTTTAAAGCAAATATACTAGTTTCATAAGTAAAAGGTATAGCGCAACTGATGAACAAAACAAAACTCAGATATAAGTGTATCTTATGTTCAACAAATCAAACGAATTGATTCTGAAAGAGTATATCACAAAACAGTAATGATTAATTTGGTGTTTTATGTTTGCTCTCTAAATATAAAAAACAAAATTGAAGTAAGGATTCTAAAGTAACCGACATTCAAGATAATTTAGAAATGTATCTTAGAGCAAAGCTTTTTAACAAAAACAAAAATGA